>CM062807.1:365429369-365457464 GCA_031772625.1 Pinus tabuliformis
TAATAAAATCATAGGTTCATTTTTCTCAACCTTGATGTATAGGTTTGGATCAACATCACTTTTGGAGAAACCGAGTCTTGTCAAGTAGTTTTCAATTCGAGAATACTAGGCTCTAGGTGCTTACTTAAGTCCATACAAGGATTTATTCAATCTGCAAACATGATACTCTCTTCCATGAACCTCAAAGCCTTGAGGTTGTTATATGTACACTTCTTCCTCAATCACACCATTGAGGAAAGTAATATTTACATCCATCTGATGTAAATTCCATAGAAGAAGAAATAGAAATATTAGTTATAATAGTAGTGTACCTAGATATCGGAGCAATAGTCTCATTGTAGTCCTCTCCCTCTTTCTTGGAGAACCCTTTTGCCACAAATCTTGTTTTGTATTTTTCAATATTTTCATCCACTGCATGCTTGATCTTGTATACCCATTTGGAGCTTACCACTGTCTTCCCTTCAAGTTTAGACACAATCTCTCATAAATCATTCTTCATAATCGATTGGTATTCTTCCAACTTCACATACTTCCAAACTTTCTGCTAACTACTTCTACAAAGGTAGAAGGTTCAGAATCAATGATATTACTCGTCAATGCTACATATCCATATTACCTCTTTGGTCTCTTGCTTTCCCCAAAGGTGCCAAGTGGTGCCACATGTTCTCATGATTCCTACAAAGTAGATATAAGCCAAAATGGCATTTTCCTGATTTCAAGAACAATAATTGAGTCCATTGGATCGCTAGGCCCTTCTGGATCTTCTTTATTATCTACGGGATGTTCTGAAAAATGGATGGGCTAGATAATTATTTATAAATAAATACATTTTTTGTTTATTTTTTGTGATTTTAGTATTGAGGATTTAATATCCACTATTTAATATATATTCTATTTTTTCTTATATACCATTAAGTGATATTCTCCTACCACTATCAAATACTTTACCTCATATGTATTAAGAATTATGTGTCTTTATAAAAGATAAGGATGGAGTATCAAACAATTCATGAATGTTATAATTATCATATGACATATTATGGACAACATGCAAAAAAATAAAATATTAATGCCCTGTATGTGTAATTAGTGAATATTGAACCAATTACATAAAAAATAAGGTGTCCTACAAGGTTTTCATCATATCCCCATTATTTGACAATTCAAATGATTGTTTAGATACAAAAACATATCACAATCTATGGATTATCATGCAAAGAAGGGAAGTAATGATGGCATTATGTGAATGCTTGGAAACCATTCTGCTTTTAGGGACATCAAGAAAATATGGATCATTTTTAAAAAAACAACCTTTATTTGTTAGACTTTTGAAGGGAGTTTATGGTGTCAATTCCATTTAGATAGCTCATATCCATTTACTCAATTTGGCCAATTTTGGTTATAAACAATACCTTACTCCTTGGATGTTAATAATAAGGGAGCACATAATTTTGCATTAATTGTTCCAAGTATTTAATTTTAAGAATGTTCTTACATTTTCAATTCTTTTTTTATCTTACATATTATATATGTACATGGAATTAATTATTTATGTTTTCAAATAACTAGATAAGTACAAAGTTAGATATATGTATGTATATCTTAAGTCTCTTATTGATAAACTTTTAAATTTAAGGATTGGGGTCACTGCTTATGACATATTTGTAACCAATAAGTCAAAAGTAATTTCAAATCCATGGAATACTTATATCAAGAAGTGTAGAACCATATTATTTGTAGGATGAGGTTGGGAAAAAAAAATATGAAGAATGAAGCCTTATAGGCTATTGAAAATTCATTTTAGAAGAATTATGGGAAGCAATTCGTTCAATTGCATCCATGTTTTTTACTTATTCTTTTCTTTTATTTTTCTATTTATTACATTACCAATTTTTTCAACATAAATTTTGGATAGAGATTGTCTATGTCATTGTAAAACATCAATGTTTATCATAGGATATAGTGTTGAGTTGTAGTATTGACAACATGAATGTTTGAAGATGTATGAAAACTTGCAATCACATTATTTAGTGTAAATATATAATTTGTAAATGTATGAAGTTATTCACAAGTCAGATGGAACTATAATGTTATGTGGTCCCAAAATTAGAATATTAGACAAATCTTCAACCTTGTGTTAGCCTCTTTCTCAAGATAAATATTATTTATATGGTTGGTTTGTATGATAATTGATGAGTAATTTTATAAAATTATTAAAACAATAAAAAATGCCAATAATACTAATTTTACTTTGACACTTTGCTTCTTATCTATTAGCTTAAGAACAACCAAATCTATTAACAATATCATTAAAACCTTTGAAAGAGCCTTAGGTCAATTCACTAACAAGAGTAATTCAAATGTTGTCTTCATTAATACACGTTAAGGTTTGAAAAGGAAAATTCAAAGCATACCATGGTTCCAAGAATTCTCTCATGTCCCATTGTTGAGGCTTTCACTTCCTAAACACGCTACAAAGCATTAGAATAATGTGACTGATAAAAATATATTGAAGTTGGATTCTTGAAAGAAATGTGATCCTTAATAATATACATTTATGTCCACTTTCTCCATTTTTTAAGATTTCATTGTTGCCAATTTCCAAGTTTTTAAAAGTTGAGCTTATGCTCACTAATTTTTATTATTTTTTGTTGATTTCTAAAATTAATGGCTCCTATTAATTTTTTTGTTCATGCATATTTTTTTCTTTGATCTTTATTTTGATCTTTATTCATTGACGATATACATACATTGTTTTTACTTGGTCATATTTTCTCTTAATTTTTCTTGTTTAGTCTAACTTTAACAAATTGATAACATTTTTAAGATGAGTTTATACTTGTTAAGTTTTATAGTATTTATGCTTATCAATTTTTATCCATTTCTCACGTAGATGGCCTTTATATTTTTTTATGTCAAATTTTACAACCATGATAAAAATTCATTGACCACATGCTTAATCAATTTATTTTTGTTCAATTATGAAATATTGTCTTTGTTCAATTATTATAGGCATTTGGAAAAATATGATTATGAAAGTTCTATTCATGTTTTCTTCTACATGAGCCAAAATAGGTTTTCATGTATATTAAAAGTGCATTTTACTTAACCTTCCACTAGTGCATGATTATTAGAGTCATCTGTTAAGAATTTCCACATATATATATATATATATATAGATACTTGATTGATTTGGTGAGGATATTAATTGATTGTAGGTCACTGTGGATATCATGATACAATGTTTTTATTGTATATATAATTGTTTTTATTATATTGGTTGTCTATCATTATACTTCTTACTATTTTTCTAAAATATTTTAGATATCAACTCTTTCATAGAGCATGTCTTTATTAATTCATAAGAACATGTTACAAAAATATCTCTTTCATTGAGCATGTTTCTATTAAAGATCACTAATATTAATCTCTTTTATATATATATATATATATATATAACCTCTCGAAAGAAGGGAGTAATAACTTTTGAGAAAGAAATCAAAGACATTGAAATGTAATGCATGTATTGAAAATAATCATGGAGGCGAAACATATTGGGGTTTTGGGCTGTTAACAGACCTTGGATATTAGTTTCAATGCCATTACAATAACCTGTTTTCTTCTGGTGCTTTTTCTCTGTTAGTTGTTTTCATTTTCTCGTCGGAGCTCAGCGGACTTTGGGAAAGGAGGGTGCGTTTTGGGGGTTGGGTTTTTGAATTCCTCACAAAGGAGACCTAATAGGAAGGATAGCTGGAGCTAAAATATTTTCCAAGTTTGATTTGAAAGCAGGATTTTGGCAAGTTGCCATCTCAGAAAAAGATAAATTCAAAACTGCTTTCAATATTCCGGCATTCCACCATGAAAATTGGTATCAAAGCCAGTAAGAGGTTGGTATTCTAAATTATCACTCATATTAATGGATCCATTCAGGAAGTTTGTATCCTTCCATGAATTAGAAGACATAGAGTCATCCGCCATAGAGAATCCCTTAAGGGACATGTTTGCATCAAGTTCTAGTCAAGTCTTAAATCAAGCTGAACTTGAATATGAAGAGCCACAACTATCTGCTCAATGGAAATTACCTAGTATCTCTGCATCGGAAGTTTATCATGATTTATCTATATTCCATTTAAAAGCCGCCACTAGAATTAGCATAAAAGAGTCTATAAGTCAGATCTAGGAGAATTCTGACAATATCCAGTCCATCCCTCTTTTGGATCCAAAAACTTTACAGGCCGAAGCTAAAGGTTAAAAAAAAAATATCTGCACTTGGGATGCATCAGAATCGGGATCAATATTTTGACTCACCAAGGGATAAACACTTTCGTGCTAGCCACAGTCAGAGATCTTACTCATAACAAGTATACTGATTCCCTTATAGGTGGTATAGTCACCCCTCTGTCACATGGCCCAGTATATTTTGACTGTTATCCTAATTTTTCAGTCTATGTATTTGACGAAACAATAGATCAGATTCTATAGTTACAGATCCAAACCTCAGGGTTTGACATGCATCAGAAAAGACATAACATAGCCATACAATCGAGAGGATGTTTCCGGCACACAAATACTTTATGGCCGGCTATACGCCATACACCCAGTCGAGACTCAAAAGCAAGTGTCGTTGTTCTAATAGATTCTAAAAACCAGAAAATAGAACATCAGACAATCCGATGGGAAGATCTTACATTCCCTGAACACTGGGTAGTTTCTAATCCCAAGCCTCCAGCTCTTAAAAGAATAACCTCTGTTGATATCCAAGAGAACCAATCTTTTGTTGTATTGTCTTTCCCGAGAAGATCCACTATTGATTACAGAGGAATTGAAAAAACCTGCAAAAATTCCATATTTTATCGTGATCCATCCATTGTTGATACCGCTTGTTCCAGCTTAGTTTCTTGTAGACATATTTCTTTGTTTGAATTCGCCTAGCTACTCAATTTCAATTCTTTAGATGTTACATGTCCTGAACGTAAATCTGTTGTGAATTTATGTACCCTTGTTTAATCTGTCATCCATGAGAATCACCATCCAAGGACCGGAGAAGCTCCTCCTTTCACCTTAGTTAATCCATTCCCGAATCCAAAATGTTCAGACATCCCTTTCCCACATGAGCCAGAGTCTAACCATGTTTTAATGATGCATGAGATTATCACTCTAGAAGGGGAAGATCCCAAATTGACAAAAATGTTCAGTGTAATGAGGCCAGCCACGCCTACATATGGACTAGGTTATCTTGAACAAAAAAAAGGCTTGATTCCTTCATGCAGATTTGGTCCTATTCCCGATGACTATAACAAGCCTGTAGTCATGGAAATGCACAAGCTTTTTACTCTGATGAATGGCTGCTTGAAATCAGAAATAAGTTCCAAATGGATGAAAGCCATGTTGAATTGGGACTTATTTACCAATCCAAAAGCAGAATAGTTTGGCCTTATTCATACTATTTAGGAGAAGATTAAATTATCTGAAGATTGGAAACATTATATGGAAGTCACAAATTCTTGGATTTCCTTTTATGAATGGAAAAGGAATGTTTCCCCTGAAGTTGTACTAACTGGATCATCTTCTTCATCATCCACCAAACATGCCTGAACTGCTTTAGATGGCAGCAGAGTAGAGACACCATCCACATTCCCCCCTTACAGAGGAATTATTATAGGCGAAAATCAAAATGCAGCAAAAGCCATTCCTCTTGTCCAAAAAGATGACAATGCTTTGGGAATAGATGGGAGAATATAGAAGGCCAGTGAGCAAATCAACTGGACCAACACAGCAATAAAGGGCTTAGAGATAAATATAGAAAAGGCTATATAAATAAAGGAACAGTTTGATATTATTCAAGTCTCACTGAATGAGGTTAGCAGAAACCTCAATGATGTACAATATACTTCATCTATTGTTATATATTATGTGAAAGAATCTTTAAATAAGATAGAGGAAGTGGAAGAAAAAAAATAGTAGATCATATTGATACTACTAAAAATCTGATATCTGGTTTAACTGAAAGGGTTGAAAATATAAGTTTGTCAAAAATTGTAAACCAGTTCCTACCTCTTTTCTCTACAAAAGAAATATAAAGATTCAAGATCTTGTTAAACCAATCAACAAGTTCCTGGCATTATTTCCTAAAGAAGTAGGCACATCTTTAGTAGAGAAACCAGAGGCTACAGAAAAGGTCACTATTGCTTCATTATTCAAGGAAGAAGAAGATGAAAAGAAAGAATCTGATTCTCAGATTTTTCCCATATATTAACCACTTGAAAGTAGGTTCAATAAATATCCTGCACCTAAACTTGAAGGTAAAGGCAAGCTTCCTGAAGCTCATACATTCTTCCCTGAGTTGCACAGAGAGTGGAATATTGATAATCTGAGTGTTGGACAGATTAGACAATTAATTGATATGATGTTCACAGAATATAAACTCATGTGTCTTAGAGGAAAAAGTGAAATAGAAGCATGCAAGACCATTATTCAGTGTTTTACAAGAAGACTACTCAGGTGGTGGGAGACTGAATCATCTCCAGCATCACTGATAAAAATGGAAGCTGAAGTGCTTTAAGATGAAGCAGGAGATGTGATTCACAATTCAGATGGTTCAACTACAAGCAACATGATTGGAGCTCTAGCCTCCATGATCTTAGAGCACTGGTGTGGCAGTGAAACTAAGATTGCAGATAAGAATGAAGTCATTCTCATGAATCTTAAGTGCCACAAGATGTCACAATATGAAGACTTTCACAGGGATTGGATGCAAAGAATCTATGAAGTGAAAGATTCAAAAAATATGCTATGGAAACAAGTATATCTTGCTGCTATTCCATCTAGGTTTGTTGATTATATCAGGTTGCAAGAAATTTTTTTGTTGCCATTTGAATCATATACTTGGGGTGAGATTTATTCTCACATTACAAAAACATTAGTGAGCTTATGCACCAGTTCCAAAGTAAATAAATCTTTGGCAAAACTTTTAAAGCTCCCAGACAAGAAGTCCATTTGAAGCAAAAATGGACTCACAGTAGATGACCCTTTGGTCAAGAGAGGAAAAGCAAAGAAAGGGGCTAAAAAGGAGTATAAACAGAATGCTAAAGGCTACAAAGATAGAAGAAAGCATTCCCAACGACCTAAAGGTCACTCCTCTAAAACCAGGAAGGGCTACTACAAGTATGTCCCAAGGACACATTATTATAAACCCTCTGACATTCATTTGCATACATCCAAGCAAGAGAAATGGAACAAACTCACTTGCTAGTTGTGTGGAAAAACTGGACATACATCCTCAAGATGTCCAGAAGGAGAAGAATCAAAGAAAAACAGAGGAAAGAAGTCTCAAGCTTCATTCCACTGTCCAAATGTGGTCATCAAAGACCAAATACAACAACAACAACTTGAAGAATCATCTTTTGATTCTTACAGTTCTTCATCTCAAGAAGAATTACAAGCACACATAAAATATTGTTCAGGTTCAGAAGCAACATCTTGTTCCTGTCCAGAATCGGAAGAATGTGCTTGTCAGATGCATTATGATTCTGATTCAGAATCATATAGTGATTCCAACTCTGAAGAGATATCCTTCAGACCACAGAAAGAGAAAATCCTAACGGCTTCCACAGAAGAAGATGAGATAAAAATTCTTTCTCAAATTAGAGCAATGAAAGATGGAGACATGAAAAACAGGCTCATACAAGCATTCATGGATTAGCTCAAATCCAGTTCTTCCAGAAATTTAGGAAAAAATCCATTATTTGTTGATGCTTCCTTTGAAAAGAATACTAGATCCTTCTAGAGACATCAAGAAAAGCCAGACAAGGTGCGATCACTCACCTTGGGGGAAGTAAGTAGAGAGATCCATAATATTAAATCTGAAATCTCTGCTCTAAAATCTCAACTAGAAAAGATTAAAAAGGGAAAGAAAACTGTAGAAGAAAATTCTCATTCTTGGGACACAGAAGCATATGCTATAAATCAAAATCCAAATCTTGAAATTGTTGAAGGAAGAAAAGACCCAGTTTTTGGTTTTCAAGAAATGAGGATACTTTCTATTTCCTATCAGTAGCATCATGTAAAGGTAAACATCTGCATAAAAGGAGAAATGTTTGTTCTCACAGCACTCATTGACTCAAGTTCTGATGCGAAAAATTTAAATAAAAAAGTGATGCCATCAAAGTATTGGGTTTCTGCGAAAAGAAACGTTGTGGGATTGGGCAATAAAACACTCAAATATGAAGTCCCTAAGGCTTCTATCTGCTTTGACCATCATTGCATCAATTTGAAATTTGCAATAGCAGAAATACCAGTCGACTGTATTCTAGGAAATATCTTCCTAGCAGCTGTTGAGCCCCATGGGTCAACTAGGTTAAAAGAAAACAAAGCTGGTTACTTTATCTCTGTTCCTACTTCAAAGGGAACAAATAAAAGGATTGAGTTGCCTTATATCTCAAATCCTAGAGTCTCTACGATGGTCCAGACTGTCCAAGAATTGGACAAAGCAGAAGCCAAACTGACAGATCTAAAAGATCTTAAATATACACTAAAGGTAGAAGAACAGCTGAAGAATCCTCAGGTTAAGAGGAAGATTGGGGAATTAAAGAAGCAGATTGAATATGAATGTTGCTCAGAATAACCAAACACATTCTGGAACCGAAAGAAGCATACTATTGAGCTCCCATACAAAGAAGGATATACAGGTAAGCCCAGTAAAAGTAGAGCTATTCCAATGAACAAGGAATATAGAAATCTCTGTGAAAAAGAGATCAAACATCTTTTAGACCGAAAGCTCATCAGAGAATCCTATAGTCCCTGGAACTGTTATGGATTCTATGTCAATAAAAGAGAAGAACAAATCAGAGGAATCCCAAGACTGGTAATAAATTTCAAACCTCTAAATTTTGTTCTTGCAGATGACACCTATCCAATTCCTCACAAAGGAGACCTAATGGGAAGGATATCTAGAGCTAAAATATTTTCCAAGTTTGATTTGAAAGCAGGATTTTGGCAAGTTTCCATCTCAGAAAAAGATAAGTTCAAAACTACTTTCAGTATTCCGGTAGGCCACTATGAGTGGAATGTCATGCCTTTTGGTTTAAAGAATGCTCCATCAAAATTCCAGAAGGTAATGGATAAAAATTTTAAGCCATATTTTGATGGGCTTATAGTTTACATTAATGATGTTCTAATCTTTTCCAAGAACATCTAAGACCATTTTAAGCATGTTCATACATTTAAGCAGTTGGTAAAGCATAATGGTCTAGTTTTGAGCAAGAAAAAGATAGAAGTTTTTCAGACTACTATCAAATTTCTTGGCCATACTATATTCAATGGCCAAATATCTCTGTAGAATCATGCACTTGAGTTCGCTGACAAATTCCCAGATGTTATTACAGACAAGAATTAGCTTCATAGATTCTTGGGATGTTTGAATTATGTCAGTAATTTTTACAAAGATTGTGCCATAGACAGAAGCGTGTTAAACTAGAGACTCAGAAAGGAGCCACCTCAGTGGATGGCAGAACACACCAAGGCTGTTCAGAACATCAAAGCCAAGGTAAAGTCTCTTCCCATTTTATATGCTTCTGATGATAGTGCATTCAATATTGTTGAAACATATGCCAGTAATATAGGATGGGGAGGTATCCTAAAACAAAGAAAAGATGGCACTGAACAAGTCGTCCAGTTTGCATCAAGCACCTGGAATCCTAATGAGCAGAATTATTCCACAATTGAGAAAGAAGTAAAAGATGCGTGGAACTGTATTAGCAAATTTTATGTCAATCTAATAAACAAACAGTTCTTACTGAGAACTGATGCTTCAACTTTACAGAAAGTTTTAACTAAAGACATCAAAAAGCCAGGAGAAGCCAAATTTTCCAGATGGCAAGCACTTTTTGCCAACTTCGAATTTCAAGTCGAACATATCAAGGGAACAAAGAAATGTCTACTAGATTTTCTCAGCAGAGAATTTATCCAGCCACAAGAACATATCATGGTCATTGTCACAGAATGGGACCAAAGTCAGAAACAGGAAGTCCTTCGTACAATACCAGATAACCAGGATTGGGAAGAGTACAGAGACAAGTGGAAGCCGACATGGCAGTTGAGAAATAGCAAGGTATTAGATGCCAATCTGCAGGCACATACTGACATCCAGCATCTTGTACCAGAAAGAAGGGTGTATCCAAAAGGGAGTAAATGGATACATGACATGATCTATAGAAAAGACAAAAGGGATGAATTATATGAAGAAGATGTTCTTCAAAGAGATTTTCATGACATTTTAGGAATTTGGTGCCATGGAGGTATCCGCCGTGGAATTTATGAAAAATATTTTTGCATCAACCGAACAAGGAATCTGGCATGGCCCATGCCTACTCAAACCTCTGCATTATGGCCAGGAGGAGATCCTAAGCTAATCTTTCCAGACACAGTATATGATTTTGTAGCACATAAACAGCTATGGTGGGATTTTCTGACTATTGACAAGGAAGAAACCCATTATACTAAATAAAATTTAGTACAACAGGAATAAGCAAAGAAATCAACAATGTGAATGGCTGCAAAACTGGTGGAGAGATTTCGGCATCAACAGAATAGCAATGGATCCACTCTATCATGAGCCACACTGTAGATTCCATTGTGACATATGTTTTGAGCATAACATCCCAGATTGCTTCCGTGTCCCATACAAAACTATCAAAGAAATGACTGCAGGAGAATGGTCAATTTTTCATGATGACAATAAAACTCTCAGAGAATATATGACCCATCATTATGAATGGTTGGTTTTAACCAAGGTTAAGCATCAAATCATTTTAGGGAAACCTATGATTGTTTGGAGAATTTTTACCAAAGCATGGGATGAATTATTGTACAAAAAGCATAGATTCCCTGAAATCACTGTATTCTGACGGTTCTCATGGTCTTAGCTTAAAAAGGTATCCATTATTGTAATAATGTTGTCCAGTCACAAGGAGTTAATTGTGTCTAGCTTTTCTTGTGGGCTTTGCTGTACAAAAGCATCCACTTTGTAAATATGGCCGACAGCATATTTTCCATAGGATTTACTTTTCCGGACTAGAATCTTTGTGCAGATGTCACCTCAGTGTTACCCGAAAGCAATGATTCCATCCAGTTGTTTGATGCTCTACAAGAATGTTTATCCCCTCTCATTTGTTATAAATTGAGGGTAAGGCTCATTCGGGAGGCATTCGCATTCGGAGTCTTGGAGTTTAGAGCCTTAGAGTATTAGAGATCTGAGAAGCCTACATATCAGTGTGCTCGGCACTGGTAAGAACCTAAAGTGGCTAGATCTATTAGCAGTCTGAAGTTAGTCCAGTCTGTATATCAGTGTGAGTCTGTATATTCTTAGGCAGAGCCTATCCATTGCCAAGAAGCCTTCGGTAATTCTTATTCCTCAGTGAAAAGAAAAAGTCCAATAAATGCAACAATATTCCATCTCTGGAAAGAATACTCTCTATAATCTGTAATCTAGAATCTAAATTCATTTTTGAGAAATAAAATGAGAAGACAGTTCCGCATATGAATACCTGTGTGCTATTTTTAAATTGTCTGTTGTGTAGTAGTTGTCTCATAATCTTCACTCGAATTTTATTAGGGGTTCGCCAAATGGTCGAAGGGACACCAGACCGTTGAAAGGCGAGGAAGCCGTGTGTAAGGTCATAGAGCATGAAATATCCGAGTAGGTTCGCACTAAGTTCACTAGAGGTCGAACAGTGTAGACAAACGAAGAGACACAGCAAGGCCAAGACAGTAGAGCGCACGGCACTATAGTAGCACTGTAGCAAGATTTGTGGAAGCCTTAAGCCCCTGTTGAAAATTGGTATGAGCAAACATAGCTTCCATCGAATGGTTGGAGCTGAGGTTCAAATGGTTGGAGCTTACGTTCACTTGGCCCAAACTAGGGCCCGGGGCCTGAGCCCATCAAGACCGATTTCTTTGTCAGATTTCCATCTCAGTAACCCTCCACCTATCGGTCAAGGTTTACAAGATTCGGTTGGTTTTGGTTTTGATTTTGATTTGGATGATTCTAGGGTTTACAGAAAGGAATTTTTTGGTAAAGGCTCTATCCCAGTGTTGCATTATCATGGATTTCATTTTCAAACCCTATTGTTTCGGGCTCTTTTTAGCAGCAAGATTCACAAATTCCAGTTCCACAAGCTAGGTTGGCTCTCTCTGGAGGTTTTCCCACAAAACCTAGCTTTAGGGTTTCACTCAGCAAAAACTATTGTATCAAATCTGGCCCAAAGAAACCACATTGTATTCACGAAAAATCATTCCCAAGGGTGGCTCTAGTGTTGGGAGTCGACGTTCGAATGGAGTGAGCTGCGATTTTTGTTGAAGCTTCTCTTATGGGCAAATTTCAAGGCCATCAATTCTCTATCCATCCCCTTAAGGAATGGGCCATGCAAGATGTTTCTCCCTTAGTTCAATCTCCCCAGTGGTGGAGTTACTTTCGAAGGGTTGGATACACTTAAAATTTGCGGTTGCATAGAATGCGAAAGTAGTGGAGGAAAAGGTCTAGCACATCGACTCATCCCTGTTATTTTCAAATTTTGGTCTCTGCTATTTAATTCCTGTAAGAAGAGGTCCTATTTGGGTCTGATTTTTGGGCTTTCCTTTAGATTTTTGGGCAGATGAGATATTTCAGAACATCAGGAACACCATTGGTACATATTTGGCTCACGATTCCTCATACCTCATGATAGGGATTCTAACTATGGCTCGCATTCTGTCTGGTCTAGGTGGATCTTAGCGATGGTATCCCTGAAGAAATTGACCTTGGAATGGGGAGGAGAATTTATAGGAGCTTGATTTTGAAGGAGTCCCCTTTCATTGACACAAATGCCACCTTGATGGTCACCTAGTCAAAAATTGTCTAATGGTTTAGTCACCCTCAACGAAAGAGGAAAATATTTTTTGTGAAGATGCAAGTCTTCCAAATGGTATGAACTCTTCAAGTGGGGAGATTGGTGTTCCTACTTGGCTCTTGGGGGAATTTTTTTCAACATATCTTGCTCCTCATATGGATCCTATGTGGTGGGATCTCTCTGAGCATTTTTTTTT
This sequence comes from Pinus tabuliformis, assembly GCA_031772625.1. Taxonomy (NCBI): domain Eukaryota; kingdom Viridiplantae; phylum Streptophyta; class Pinopsida; order Pinales; family Pinaceae; genus Pinus; species Pinus tabuliformis. The sequence continues at coordinate 365,442,450 of CM062807.1, forward strand.
TTGTTCTTGATTGATTGTAATGTTTTTTCCTTTATGGATAACTCATTTAGTTTTCCTTCTCATCATCTATATGGGCTCCTCCTTTGTCCTTACCAACTCTTTCAACCTCCCCTCTCATGTCCTCTATTCCCTCTCTTTTTCTCATTGTGATCTATCTTTTTCTGCTACCAACCCTTCGATTTTTCAATCCTACATGTTGAGTGATGATTCCTATTACTACAACCTTCACCCCCACTCTAAGGGTCAGTTTTATAAACCCTCTGAGTTAGGGTTAAGAAAATTTCAACTTTCCTATTCGGATATTAGGGGTCAAGGTAAGAAATCCAATATCACTAGAGAAAAAGAGTGCCAAGGTTGATATGGCCACTAGTAGACAAGCTTCTATTCAAGGCATTCTTAGAGAAATTGTACCCCCTTCCAATGTGCCTTCATGAAAATTCTCTCTTTCAATTGTAGGGATCTGGCTAGTCTCCCCAAAATACTAGCATGTAAACATATCATTAACTCTGAGTCTTGCAATGTTATTTTCCAGCAAGAGACCCTAGGTCCTAGCGTGTCTATTGTTCAGTGTCTTAAAAACTATTGTGAGGATGGAGTTTTCAGAGCATTGATGTGGTGGGAGGCTTGATGAGTTTGGTGGTGGGTTGGTTAAACCAAAGCTTCAAAAATTTTAATGCATGAAGTATGGAGGAAGGCCTTGGTATTGAAATTTTTTCTGAGGATTTTTCGTGCTCCTTCCCCCCTGCTTAATATTTATGGACCTATCCAAAATCACAGACAATTAGTAGTCTTTCTTCGGCAAATATTTCCTATTTTAAGAAGAATCTTCGACGAAATTCATAGAGAATTTTTTGTCGGCACGTTTCAAACCAACTAGTGTGGTTCATCATCAGGACAAGTTGAATGAGTAGATCTTGCTATGCATTATAATTAGATCAGGAAAAATATCCAAATTTCCAGATCAGGTAACGACTAAAATGATAACAGCTAGATTTGACCAGGAAACGGCTAGTTTGACTATGAAGGGTATCTGGAAATTTGGATATTCTGCCCGATCTATTTATAATGCATAGCAAGATCTACTCATTCAACTTGTCCTAAAGATGAACCACACTGGTTGGTTCGAAATGCGTCAACAAAAATTTCTCTATGTGATTTTCGCCGAAGATTCTTCTCAAAATTGATATGGCTCACAGAAGCCTAAATTCATTAATTGAATCCCTGCATGGAGGAGCCACTGTAACTAAGGTTCATCATTTTGAACGGGCATGCTTGCAGGTTTCTAAGTTGAAAGCAGATCTGGCATTTCTTAAAAGGTGCAGATATTCCACCACTATTCTGGTTTATCTGGAAATTTGGATATTCTGCCCAATCTATTTATAATGCATAGCAAGATCTTCTCATTCAACTTGTCCTAAAGATGAACCACACTGGTTGGTTCGAAATGCATCGACAAAAATTTCTCTATGTGATTTTCGCCAAAGATTCTTCTCAAAATTGATATGGATCACAGAAGCCTAAATTCATTAATTGAATCCCTGCACGAAGGAGCCACTGTAACTAAGGTTCATCGTTTTGAACAGGCATGCTTGCAGGTTTCTAAGTTGAAGGTGGATCCGGTATTTCTTAAAAGGTTCACAGATTCCACCACTATTCTGGTTTATCTAGAAATTTGGATATTCTACCCGATCTATTTATAATGCATAGCAAGATCTGCTCATTCAGCTTGTCCTAACAATGAACCACACTGGTTGGTTCAAAACGCATTGACAAAAATTTCTCTATGTGATTTTCGCCGAAGATTATTCTCAAAATTGATATGGATCACAGAAGCCCAAATTCATTAATTGAATCCCTGCACGGAGGAGCCACTATAACTAAGGTTCATCATTTTGAATAGGCACGCTTACAAGTTTCTAAGTTGAAGGCAGATTTGGCATTTCTTAAAAGGTGCAGAGAATCCACCACTATTCTGGTTTATCTGGAAATTTGGATATTCTGCCTGATCTATTTATAATGCATAGCAAGATCTGCTCATTCAACTTGTCCTGACGATGAACCACAGAAGTTGGTTCGAAATGCGTCGACAAAAATTTCTCTATGTCATTTTCACCGAAGATTCTTCTCAAAATTGATATGGATCACAGAAGCCTAAATTCATTAATTGAATCCCTGCATGGAGGAGCCACTGTAACAAAGGTTCATCATTTTGAACAGGCACGCATGCAAGTTTCTAAGTTGAAGGTAGATCTAGCATTTCTTAAAAGGTACAGAGATTCCACCACTATTCCAGTTTATCTAGAAATTTGGATATTATGCCCGATCTATTTATAATGCATAGCAAGACCTGCTCATTCAACTTGTCCTGACGATGAACCACACTGTTTGGTTCGAAACACATCGACAAAAATTTATTTATGTGATTTTCGCCGAAGATTCTTCTCAAAATTGATATGGATCACAGAAGCCTAAATTCATTAAATATTTCCTAAATCAGCCTTTTCTCATTATTGGAAGAGATCTAAATGTAGCTCCAGGTACCTCTTAATCTTCGTGGGAATGGGAAAATATTGATTCATTAACAGAATTTTTTCATGATTGATTGGTTAATTGATTCCTCATTGATGTGGAACCCCTTAAGATTATCCCTACTTGGCGAAACAAGTGGATGAGTTCGGATCATATTATCCAAAGATTGGATCATTTCCTTGTAGTTGAATCTATCATCAACTATTTTTTCTCCATTAAATAGTGGGTTGGAATGTGGGAGGATTTCTGATCACTCTCCTATATTCCTTGAAATCAAAGGATCTACTCGTAAGTTGGCTAGCCCCTTTAAGATGAATTCATCCTAGCTGAAGGAGGCCTCCTTTGTTGAGATGGTTAAAGAATAATGGTATTCTTTCTAGCCTCTCTCAAGTGTCTCTACAGGGAAACATTTTGTGGAGAACCTTAAGAAAATGGTAGCTTAGAGAAATTTTACTTCAATTTTCTTTATTAGCCCGATATCATATTCAGTATAGCAATCACATCAACATGATAGTAAAATACAGATAGAACATAAACAATAACAGTAGAAGAGAAGCCAATACAAGAGGACACAAGATATGGCACCTGTGAGGGACAAACCTCAATGTGGGGAAATCCTTGATCATTTCTTCTTATATTTCTTCAAAAGTTCAGTAGAGAGAGAGTACAATTTACAATATTCACTTGCCCAAACTGATCAGTCAAAACAGTAGAAACAAAAAGCCCTAACCAAAAATTCAACGTTGGTCAACAGGGCTAAAATTGACCTCCAAAATAGCTCAGTCAACCTTGGTCAACTTGACCTCCAATATCAAGATAATGCAACCCAAATAGACCAAAAATAACTAGTCAAATCTAGTCAACAAAATTCAATGCAGCAACTTGAATTAGGGCAGTCAACGCTGGTCAACGCAGGGGTCAAATTGCCTCAATTTTTGTGCTCAGAAGAGTGGTCTGCCCAAACATAAGTCTCCCTCACAAAACGAAAGTCAAACAGGGTCAACACTGGTGAACATCAACCTCCTGAAATTTCAGTCAAATTTGTCCAACGCAGCAGCTAGAAAAGATAGTCTTTCTTTCGGACGTGTGGAGAGAGAGAGCACCAAAAATTCGTACCCAAACAAGATGAGAGAGAGAAAGATGAATGAGATGACATGCCAAAATAAGGAGGCACATTGTATTTATATGAAACGTTGAACGCTAGAGGAGGATAATTTGATGGCTGGCCGACCTTGACAATTTGTCCATAATCAAAATAAATTCATAACTTCATTTGTACATGTTAGAATGGGATGTTCTTTAGATCAATCCTACACCTCTCGGAAAGAGGAATCCAAAAGAAAATATCAGTTACCTCATAAGAGTTTTGCAAAGTGATGTTTGGCCCTAGATGCCAAATTTAACACTCCCTCTCAACTAGGGAGAACATCATCTGCCAAATTGTTTAACAATCTACACCATCCTGGTCACTGCACTGCTCTACTAAACCATGAAGAAAGAAGACATGATGGAGAATGTATCATACCATTCTCCACTGACCCGAAGTTAGTCTCCAACAACAGAGAGTGTGTCTTACCACTCATAACTGACCTATAGTCAGTTTCCATTGATCTCAGATGAATATCAACATCTTAGCATAGGGAGTATGGTAGTACACAATGCATCCATTAGTAGTACTATGGTCCCTATCCTCATTTCGCTACTCATTGGCTAGATGAGAGGTACTTCCAATGAGTCCTAGACTGCATGGGTATGATGTGCCGGTAGGAGAAGGTGAACCATTCATCCTGCTCATATGCCATTAGGGAGGGTGAACCACTCAGCCTATGCATATGCCACCATGGGGTATCACAGGGGAAGGTGAACCATTCATCTAGTACGCAGTGCACCAGTAGGGGAGGGTGAGTCACCCTATGGTCTTCATCACTCCAAGAAGTACACCAAGCCCTCCCGAAGCTCCTAGAGCTCACTATCCATCTCATACAGGACCCTCATAAGAGGGTCTTTCCACAACTCCAAGTCGTTCACGAAAGGTTAAGAATTTGACCTTCCCGAGGGGCTTTGTAATAATATTGGTGACTTTCTCATCGGTCTGAATATGATGGAGCCTTATTGCTCCCCGTTATACCATATCCTGGATAAAGAGGTACCTAATATCAATATGCTTGCAGTGATCATGAAACACATGATTCTCATAAATATGAATCCCACTCTGGTTGTCACAAACGCTCATGGTGATATCCAACACATGTCCAAACAGCTCACTAAAGAGCTTCCTCAACCAAACAACTTCACAAGAGGCCAAACTAGCAGCAATGTATTCAACCTCAACAGTGCTTAAAGCAACCGATTTCTACTTCCTGCTCATCAATGATATTGAAGCAGAACCTAGAGAGAAGAAACATCCTGATGTGCTTTTGTGCTCCACCACACTGCCAGCCCAATCTGCATCAGAGTAACCATGGAACCTCACATTCCTGGCAGTGTATCTCAATCCATAAGTGATTGTGCCACCGAGATATCTCAAGATATTCTTGGCAACGATCCAATGTACATGATGAGGCTCGACCATAACTGACTCAATGTGTTCACTGCAAAACATATGTCCAAACGGGAGTTCACCGAGAACATCAGGGACCCTATGAGTTGACAATACTTAGAAGGATTTCCCAAATCGGGCCCGACAGAACTTCGCATTACTTCTTGAAGTTAAGTTCCATGAAAGTATTCATGGACTTGTAGTCCACCATCTGAAATCTTTCAAGTAGCTTCACAATATATTTTCATTGAGAAATGAAAATCTCCCCTGGCTTTTGCTAGACCTCCAACCCTAGGAAGTAATGCATCAGTCCTAGATCCTTCATATCAAATTCAGAAGCCAACTCTCTCTTACATTGATGAATAAGAGGGTCAACACCTGTCAAAAAGATATCATCCACATAGAGTACCAAGATGAGAGGTCTATCATTCTCAACCTTAAAGTAAAGGTTTGGATTAGCTTCACTTCTTGTAAATCTCAGCTTCATTAGATAGTTATCGATCCTCTCATACCAAGCCTAAGGTGCTTGCTTCAACCCATAAAGGGATTTCTTCAACTTGCATACATGTGTCTGACGATCTTGAACTTCAAACCCCCCAAGTTGTTCCACATAGACTTCCTCCTTAAGTGAACCATGCAAGAAGGTAGTCTTGACATCCATCTGGTGTAGATTCCATCAGTGCGAGGTAGCAAGGGCTATAATTGAACGGATGGTGGTGTAGCAAGAAATGGGTGCAAATATCTCATCATAATCTACACCTTCCTTTTGAGAGAAGCCTCGAGCAACAAACCTGGCCTTGAACTTTTCATCACTTCCATCAGCACCATGCTTGATCTTGTAGAGCCATTTAGAGGTGGGAACAAATTTGTCCTAGGTTCTAGGGACCATATCCAAGGCATCATTCTTCATAATTGACTCATACACTTCTTTCATAGCATCATTCCATACTTTTTGTTTCACAACTTCTTCCAATGAGCAAGGTTCAAGCTGAATAATAGTGCTCATAGCAGTTAAGTACCCTTGGTACCTATTAGGCTTTTTGCTTTCACGAAATGTCCCCCTCGATGCAACATGTCTCTCGGCATCTTCGAGAGTTTCCCTCAACCATAAGGGTCTCCTTTTGGAGGAGGAGGATCAATGGGATCCATCGGTTATTCAACATCGGGCATCAACTCATCTTGCAAATCTCCCTAATTTCCTGCATATGGTTCTTTGTCCTTCCTTGGAATAGGAAGGTTGTTAATCTTCCTTAGGGCAGCATCCTCATCAAAGGTGACATCATGACTCAACTCTACTTCTCTTTGACCAGGCACATAGATTCTATATGCCTTTGAAGTTTCATTTTAACCCACAAAAGTTCACTTCTTCCCAGATGCCTCCAATTTACTTCTCTTTTCTTTCGGCACATGAAGGTATATGGGACTACCAAAAATTCTAAAATGAGAAACATCCGGTTTCTTACTAGTGAAAATGTCTTCGAGAGTTTTGGAGTCCAACGCTTGATGGGGGCATTGATTTTGAATGTACACAACAATGTTGTTAGATTCTCCCCATAGGAACTTTAGAAGTCCTTGATCATGAAGCATGGCACGAGTGACTTCTATAATGGAATGATTCTTCCTTTCAGCAACACCATTTTTCTCAAGAGTATATGCAGTAGTAGTCTCCCTCTTAATGCCATCTTCCTTGCAATAGTCATTGAATTCATTTGACTCATACTTGGTTCCATTATCAGTCCTCAATATCTTATCTTCTTCCCTGTTTGATTTTCCACCAAAGTTTTGAAGGCACATAACCATGAGAATATTTCGTCCTTCTTCAAGAAATATATCCAAGTTTTGCAAGAGAAGTCATCCACAAAGACAACATAATATAAATATCCTCCTAATTATGTCACAGGCAACATACCAAATAAATCAAAATGAACCAATTGCAAAATGTCTGTGGTCTTGCTATCACTTGAGGGGAATGGTCCCCTTGTATGTTTTCCCTCGGCACATCCCTGACATACACCTTCATGTTCTATTTTGAATTCGGGCATACCTGTATCCATCTTCCTTGCATCGTGTAGAGCCTTATAGTGAATATGAGCAAACCTTCGGTGCCATACTTTGGATTGAAGATATGTGTCACAAGACATGGCTCCCAGTGGACTTCCTCCAACTTTATATAAACTGTCAACCCTGAATCTAAGAGTAAATTCTTTGAAATTTCTTTTCCACACACGTACATTTCCATCGATGAATGCCACCTTGAATCATTTATCTTCCATTGCCAAGATAGACACTAGATTCTTCTTTAGATCAGGTACATATAATACTTCTTAAAGATGAAAGGCATTACCTTGATTCAATTGAAGGGTAACATTCCCAACTCCCTTCACGGGATAGGTGGCATTGTCTCCAAGGATAATTTCCAAATTTGTATCCTTCTCTATCAGATTTGAAAGAGCTTCCTTGTACCCAGTGAAGTGCCTTGAGGCACCACTATCAATCAACCAATTTCCCAAAGTATCCAGAGGAGAGGCAGTAGAGAGGGAAAATATAAGATAAAAATCCTTTTGCTTAGAATTTACAACATTAGACTCATCATACCTGGAGTTTCTTGTTCTTTTAGAAGCTCGATCATTTTCAAGTTGAGTAGCGAAACCATTCCTTTTCCCTTTGTTGTTGAACCTACCATTCCTTTGATTGTTGTTGTTGGCCCTGGAATGATTGTGATCATCATCATGAGATGTGCCCCTTCTATTTTGACACTCCCTGGCATAGTGACCAAACTTGTTTCAAATGAAGCATCTTCCCTTCCTTCCATTTTTGAATCCCGGTTGTCCTTGGCTTTGCTTCTTTGAACCAGCGTTGTTCTTCCTCTTGGCATGAGTAGAGAATGTGGTTGGATTATTCCTATTCGAAGGCATCTCCAATTCCATCATCCTTTTTTCTTCTTGAGAACATCTAGTCAGTAATTCTTCAAAATCTGGAATTTTGTCGTTATTGAGAATAGTATTGTTGAAAACATGTCATTTGAGAGGAAGACCTCCAAGGGAAATGAGAGTGAGCTCCATGTCAGCAATATCTTCACCAATCAAAAGAAGATTATTTTTAATCTCAGTAATCCTCATGAAGTAGGATTGAATATCCTCACCTTTTCCCTTCTTTGTATCCTTCAGCTTGTTTTTGAGGAATATAATTTGATTTTCATTCCTAGATTTGAACATGCCAACCAACTTGTCATATATCTCCTTCGATTCATTCAAATCAGAGATATAAGCAACTAAGTGCTTGTGAATAGAATCCCTAATGATCTTATTGTCTTTAACTTCACCCTTCTTGTACTTTTTCTTAGAAACAGCTAGTGCATTTGGAGGTTCCAAAATATTTCCATGCACATAATCCATGACATCTTTCTCTTCTAAAGTCAAATCAAGAGACATCTTCCATGCATGATAATTATACTTATCATGAATCTTATCATCAGACTTGAAGTAAGATGTTGAGGCCATTGAGACTTGTTCTTGATCAGTGATTGATCCTTTTAATGATTGCTCTTTACTCTTGCTTGGGATTTGTCTTCACCTCAGCTCTGATAGCATGTTAATTTTAAGATAATAGTGGTATGTTCTATGCTTAGAGCAATTTTAATTCAATTTTCTTTATTAGCCCTATATCATATCCAGTATAGTAATCACATAAACATGATAGTAAAATGCAGATAGAACATAAACAATAACAGTAGAAGACAAGCCAACTCAAGAGGACACAAGATATGGCACCAGCAAGGGACAAACCCCAATGTGGGAAAACCCTTGATCAATTCTTATAATTCTTCAAATGTTCAACATAGATAGAGAGTACAATTTACAATTTTCACTTGCCCAAACTGATCAGTCAAAACAACAGAAACAGAAAGCCCTAAACAAAAAGTCAACGCTAGTCAACAGGGCTGAAATTGACCTCCAAAATAGCTCGGTCAACCTTGGTCAACTCGGCCTCCAACAGTAAGATAATGTAGCCCAAAACAGTTCGAAAATAACAAGTAAAATATGGTCAATAAAATTCAATGTAGCAACCTGAATTAGGACAGTCAACGCAGGAGTCAAACTACCTTGGTTTTTGTGCCCAAAATAGTAGCCTGCCCAAACATAGGTCTCCCTCACAAAACCAAATTCAAACAAGGTCAACACTGGTCAAAGTCAACCTCCTGAAATTTCAGTTAAATCTGGCCAACACAGCAGCTAGAAAAGACAGTCTTCCTTTCGCACGTGTGAAGAGAGAGAGGCCCAAAAATCCATACCCAAGCAAGATGAGAGAGATAAAGATGAATGAGATTAGATTCCAAAATGAGGAGGAGGCACCTTGTATTTATATGCAACGTTGAAGGCTGGAGGAGGCTAATTTGATGGCTCGCCGACCAGTGACAATTTGTCCATAATCAAAAAAATTCATAACTTCATTTGTACATGTCAAAATGGGATGATTTTTAGATCAATCCTACACCTCTCGGAAAGAGGAATCCAAGAAAAATATCATTTGCCTCATAATATTTGTCGAAAGTGATGTTTTTCCCTAGATGCCAAATTTAACAATATGGCCACTAGTAGACAAGCTTCTATTCAAGGGGTTCTTAGAGAAATTGCAGCCCCCTCTAATGTGCCTTCATGACAATTCTCTCTTTCAATTGTAGGGGTCTGGCTAGTCTACCAAAAATACTAGCATGTAAACATATCATTAACTCTTAGTCTCCCGGTGTTATTTTCCTTCAAGAGACCCTGGGTCCTAGCATGTCTATTTTTTAGTGTCTTCAAAACTATTGCGAGGATGGAGTTTTCACAGCATTGATGTGGTGGGACGCTCAAGGGGTTTGGTGGTGGGTTGGTTAAACCAAAGCTTCAAATTTTTTAATGCATGAAGTATGGAGGTAGGCCTTGGTATTGAAATTTTTCATGAGGATTTGTTGTGCTCCTTCCCCATGCTTAACATTTATTGACCTATCCAAAATTGCAGACAATTTTGGTAGTCTTTCTTCAGCAAATATTTCCTAAATCAACCTTTCCTCATTATTGTAAGAGATCTAAATGTAGCTTCAGGTACCTCTTAATCCTGGTGGGAATGGAAAATATTGATCCATTAACAGAATTTTTTCATGATCGATTGGTTAATTGATTCCTCATTGATGTGGAACCCCTTAAGATTCACCCTACTTGGAAAAACAACTGGACAAGTTCAGATCATATTATCGAAATATTGGATCATTTCCTTGTTGTTGAATCTATCATCAGACATTTTTTCTCCATTTAACAGTGGGTTGGCATGGGGGTGGATCTTTGATCAGTCCCCTATATTCCCTGAAATCAAATGATCTACTTGTAAGTTGGCTAGCCCCTTTAAGATAAATTTATCCTGGCTGAAGGAGGCCTCCTTTGTTGAGATGGTTAAAGAAAAATGGTCTTCTTTCTTGCCTCTCTCAAGTGTCTCTACAGGGAAACATTTTTTGGAGAACCTTAAGAAAATTAAACAAAAAATAAAGGAGTGGGCTTTAGTAAAAAAAACAAGCAGATTTCTTGGAGATAAAAGAGATTGAAGATAAGCTTAAGGTCATTTCATCTCAAGAGGGAAAGGTTTATGAGTATTCTCAATCTAGATATTTGCTCTTTCAATTGGAGAAAAGTAGGGAAGCTATCTTGGAAAATCAAGAAGCATATTAGAGGTTGAAGAGTAGTGTTTTCTAGTTGGAATGCGGGGATGACAACACTAAATTATTTCAAGATTTTTCCATGGGTCGTAAGATGACTAACACGATTTGGTAATTAAAGGACCAATCAAGAAGGGACATCCCCTCATTCCCGGATTTTTCCCTGGTGGGTATCAAACATATTGAAAATCTCTTTAAAGCCCAAGAAGAGGCCACAATTGCTAAAATAATTTATTCAGTTCTTCCATTTCCTAGGTTCCTAAATGAGGAGGACAATAATGATATGATGGCTGAAGTTTCTAAGGAATAATTAATTTTTTTTCTCCAAAGCTTTGAAAAATACAAAAGTCCAGGCCCAAATGGCTAGGGCATCAAATTTTTCTTGGGTCTATATGAAAATGCGGGGAATGATTTATTAACTGTGGTGGAGGAATCTCAAAGGAACTGACATATGCTCCCTGCTTTAAATGCTACATTCATTGATTTGATTTCTAAGGTGGATTCCCCTGCATCCTTTGACGGCTTTAAACCTATCTCATTATGTAATATTGTCTATAAATTCATCACGAAAGTGATTCCTCTTCATATCAAGACAATCATTTCCTAAAGAATAGTTTGGATTTCTCGAAGGAAGACAGATTCATGAAGCAAATAGGGTGGCACGGGGAACTTGCATAGTCTAAAAGTGATGAATCTCAAAGGGGAAATCTGAAAACTTGACCTTTCAAAGGCTTATGATCGGATAAGCTAAATCTACCTCCGGCTTCTTCTAACCCATGTGGGCTTTGTTATGTATTTCATAACTTGGGTCATGAGTGTTGAAGAAAGTGTAACTAGGTTTGTATTCATAAATACAATTTTGATCTTTGTACTTGTAAAAGAAAATAAATATTAGTATTCATTGCTGCATGGGTTTCATGAGGAAGAGGTTCATGTATTAGTATCTCCCATTGATAGCATTAGGAAGTCAAAGATTCAACGAAATATTAAAGAGATCTTCTTGAGCATTTATGAAATGTATATGAGTCAATCTAGTGTCTAGATCAGCCCTCCAAGACAAGCACAATCATCTCCTAGAAGGCAACCAACAAATCGATATAGAAGACAATCATACAAATGAAAAGTTGGCTCAATAAAAGAGACACATTAGTTCACATTGACATGTCATCTTATTATGGAGGTATAATCACTATAAATACCCTGCTGAACTTCACAAAAGTACACACAGAAATTCAGATTCCTTTGAAACTTCAAAGGTATAGAAAGTACAGTCTCAGTGATGATTACAATCAAGAAATCTCAAACTTCCTTTTTATCTCGGATGGGTACAGGAGGTGCAGAAATCTTAGATTAAGGCAGTAGATCAGGACCTCCGATGGAGAAGTATTACTATGATTTCGGATGGGTAATACAGTGAGATACTCTTGGCATAAGAATGTCTAAGTGTCAATAAGAACATAGTCTCCTTCTTGATACAGATCTCAGAGTTTTCATAATCATAGTAAGGATGATCTCAAGAATCCTACTATACTACACATTGTCTCAACATGATGGAAGGATCTCACAGTAACTCACTATCTTGGCATGATGGAAGGAACTCATAGTAACACACTATCTCGGTATACATTAAGGTGCAGTCACACTCTCATTCTTGATGAAGATATAAAGGTCATGATCTCAGTCATGATGAGACTGTCATGATATCAGTGAATCTACATGCAACTCTCCTATACATATGAAGATCTCATTGATAAATACCTCGGTGATTAGGCAACAGTGATGATGATCTTAGCATTGATGAAGAAGAGGACTGGTTTCTTGGTCTTGGAGTGGCCTAGTAGGTCAAGGGTCATGGTCTTGGTATTCGTCAATTGGAATCTCTATAAGAATAATTTTATGCGGGTTTTGCCTCTCCAAGTGGGAGAGGTTTTGGCCCTGGTAGGATGCCAACATCTTGTGTTCTTCTCTCTTTGTTTTGGTAGCTATTTTATGAACTAACAAAGACACACTCTAATAATAATCAGTGAAGATTGGAATAAGAAGAAAAAATGAAAAACACCTCACAAATAGTTATCATGCTAAGAAGAATCTTATTAATTGTAACTTGCCTAGATTCTTCAACAATGAGTTGTATCCAAAAGGTATCCTTTGTTGTTATAATTAATAGTGCAGCTTCTCCCTTCTTTCAAGCTCAGAATGGTCTTCTCCATGGGTGTCCCCTCTCTCCTTTATTATTTATTTTGGTTGTTGAGGGCCTCAACAAACTCTTGGAGGAAGCAAATCTAAAAGGGATTTCTAGGGGTGTTTGGTAACTTGTGCCTTCGAAATTTCACATATTATGTTCGTGGAAGATATTCTGATGTTTTTTAATGTAGTTCCATCAGAGGTTTATGTTCTAAAGAATCTCTTTATTTGGTAAATCCATAGGCATGCTAACAGACTTTTAAAAATCCTCACTACTTGTTTCAAGTTTGGACTAGGTTGAAATTCAATGAATCACTTATCGTTCTTCTGATGGAAATATCTCAGCTTGATGATGGTCTTAAATATATTAGTTTTTTTCTGAAACCTAATACTTACAAGATGATCGAATGGAGATGGATTATCTGTAAAATTAAGAATAGAATTAAAATATGATTTCACAGGTGGTTCTCTCGGGATGTTTGGTTGGTTTTAATCAAATTTATTCTTGAAGCAATCCTCGTATATTGGTCACCCATCGCTTGGATCCCTGAAGGAGTTTTAGAGTGAATAAGGAGGGTTTGCTACAATTTTTTATGGCCCGGATCCAATACTAAGACCACCCTCCCTTGAGTGGGGTGGGACAAAATTGCAAAGCCAAAGGAATTAGGCAGTTGGGGACTAAAGAACATTTTCCTATTTCCACATGTTTTGGCAACTAAATGTGGTTGTCGTCTTCTCACTTCTCAAATTATTTGGACCACTGTTGTTATTGATAAATATATATCACCTCTCTCGATGGAGGATTGGGTGTGTCAGTTGGATAAACCTTGTCAAAATATCTTTGTAATTTAGAGAGCCTTATTAAATACATTTGAAACTATTTGTAGTGATATTGTATGGTGAGTCAGATCGTGTCTTTGGGTTCATCTGGGTTTAGACCCATGGTTAGGCTCTCATCATGATCATATCCTTTCGACCCCTTTAATTGACTATCTTCACGATCATGGGATTTCAAAACTTGCACAAATTGCGGAACCAACCACTACATCCATATGGTGTCAAGGGTGGAATCAGCAGATGAGTTGGGTATTCCAGTGCATTTCAAAAATCAGTGGAATAAGTATATCAGCGCCTTAAAGCTTTGGTCATGTTCGTATCACAGACAAGGAATATGAACTTGTTTGAGCAGGTGCAAAAAGTAGGAGATATACACCTTGGTTATATATTTATTTCATCTGAAAGATTTCCCAATATTTCGCAATGGTGGTGGAAATCAAAATGGTCCCCAAAGGCAAAAATATTAATGTGGTGTATTATGAAAAAGAAAGTTCCTATGTGGGAGGTTCTTCAAAGACGTTATTCTGTTAGTCCTGGCTAGTGTTCCCTTTTTCATGTCGATGGAGAATCTATTCCTCACCTTTTTCTGAACTTCTCTTTCAGTAGACAAATCTAGGATCATTGTAGATCTGTGGAACCTCAAATTGGTCCTTGGTAGGGTCCTTATATTGAATTTGCTTGGCTACATTGGCTATTGCTTGCATCCTCTCGCACTTTTAAAGTTCTTCCATTAATCATCTGCTTGGGAATTTGGATTTCCTGGAACAAAGCTATATTTCAAGATCATGTTTCTTCTCCAGGTTTATAGCAGCTAAAGCAATGACCATCCTAAGTCACTTTCCTCAGGAGAAATATGCTTGGAGGGTTCGAAAAATTACTGTTGTGCACCCTGATAGGACAAAACCATGGGAATTTCTTAACAGTGCTTTGGTTGATTCGGGTGGAAAAGTGAGGACAATTTTAATCTATTTCTCTCAAATTATTCATATTTTCATGTCTTTGTGGGTTTGGTTTTTGGATCGAATAACTATGGTGAACATATTGCTTTCCAGAATATTGTTGTATTTGCCTTAGAAAAAGGGGTTTTGCACCTACAATTTTATGGAGATTCAAAACTTGTGGTTAATTGGTTGAAAGGTTCACAATCTTGAAAGAATTTTCTATTAGCTCTACTACTACATTTGGGTGTAAATTCCGATGACATCTTATGGAATGGCTAAAATCGGAAAACGTGTCA